>CM068308.1:27045510-27053010 GCA_034768735.1 Schistosoma mekongi
AAGTTGTAGTATCGAATGGATGTGCAGCGACATTGTATTCGCCTTGTATTTATACTGTAATGACTAGTTGACAAGCGACATGGAGTGTGCAAGTGATTGATGTTTGGTGGCACACAAATGCTAAGTGTATGTGATGACATAAGTAGATGTTGCAGTGATTACAGTGTATGTTTTGCCGCTGTTAATTGAATTGTGTGGATTACTGGCAGTTGAATGTGCTAGTATATAGTGAGTGTCTGATTGTAGAATGTAGTTAATTATTTGTGTATGTATGCATAGATCAAGTAGTTGGGGTAGTATAATGATTTATGTAGTGGTTGTGGTATCGTGAATGTACACAATCTAGTGATTGTAATGCGTGTGTGGTTGTGAGGGTGATGGTGATGATGGTTGTGTGGGTTATTAGTTGTTGAGATGAAGGCGTGTGATAGTGGGAATAGACGGATAGGTTGTCAGTGTGGATGACAAACAACTGTGTTGTATGAACTAAGGCCAGAGACGGCCTAGAAAAATTGCATCCGACAACGATATTTCACGCCATCGGTGCGGGGTATTGGGAGTAGTTTTCAACTAGCAATAACCGCGCCTCAGATAAACTTCATTGGCTACGGTACCGCCACTGCGCAAAGTCAACTTCATCACTCCAATCAACACGTACCCACCATATCAATCAAACATTATCCTCCAGCATTCATTTGTACAATCGACGTCGCCACACACACAAACAACACACCAAATATCACCATTCGACAAGTACACAAGGACAACCGTTAAGATGCACACCAATATCAACATTGTCAATCGCATCTATGTCAACAAACACTGCACAACAATACTTTCAATCCGATCCGCAAATAATCACTCATACTACTTATGTGCACACTTCTAAGTAGTTAGTCGACTGACAGTGACCGAAGCGAACATTTCCCTACATTACAACACAGCAAGACATATATCAACCGAAACTATGATGCTGGTTGCAAACTCACCAGCTCACGTGCACATTCACAAATACACGCACGTATGCAGGCACGCACGAACACACACACACACACACACGCACAATAACAAGTGTGTGTAAGTTGCTCCCGTGGATACTTGCAAACTACCTCAATGAGTGTCACCTCTCCAGCATTCATTGTAATATACTCAGAAAACACACCGTGAAACATCCTCGTCAGTAAGGCAATCAGTCAAGCAAATGCCCAAATGAATGCCTCACTTATGAATCATTGTACTTTGTTAGGTGAAATTTGACACCGACAGATTGCTCGCCATTTCGATAATATCCACTTGACCAGCTAGTGACCAGCTACTCGACATGAGAAAATTTGTGTGAATGTTAGTCAAGTGGGAATTCACTCAACAGAGTTGAGTACCACAAACATTTCTTCATCTCTGACAATATGTGCATTAGTGCACATTTGTGTTGACGTAGAAATCGTAGACTAAAGAAAGATGGCATGATTGGAGGATGCAAGAGAACAGACAGCTCACTAAACATGATCATATTCAACTTCGACAGAAAGAAATAACTAACGTGACAATGGAATTGCGCAACTGCAGAAACATCGTCAACAAGTTCAGTGGTATTCCTAGCAGTGTTGTTGATCAGGCAATCTCGACTGAAACAGGATATCTATGTTAAATATGCAGGACAAAACGTATGTGAATGCAATTATGCATGATTGTATACATGCAAATATATATATGTATATATATATATATATATATATATATACATATATATATACATATATATATATAAATGTATCATGATATCACCAACTTCATGTTGATGATGATTATGTGGTAGCGAGGAGAAGTTGTAGTATCGAATGGATGTGCAGCGACATTGTATTCGCCTTGTATTTATACTGTAATGACTAGTTGACAAGCGACATGGAGTGTGCAAGTGATTGATGTTTGGTGGCACACAAATGCTAAGTGTATGTGATGACATAAGTAGATGTTGCAGTGATTACAGTGTATGTTTTGCCGCTGTTAATTGAATTGTGTGGATTACTGGCAGTTGAATGTGCTAGTATATAGTGAGTGTCTGATTGTAGAATGTAGTTAATTATTTGTGTATGTATGCATAGATCAAGTAGTTGGGGTAGTATAATGATTTATGTAGTGGTTGTGGTATCGTGAATGTACACAATCTAGTGATTGTAATGCGTGTGTGGTTGTGAGGGTGATGGTGATGATGGTTGTGTGGGTTATTAGTTGTTGAGATGAAGGCGTGTGATAGTGGGAATAGACGGATAGGTTGTCAGTGTGGATGACAAACAACTGTGTTGTATGAACTAAGGCCAGAGACGGCCTAGAAAAATTGCATCCGACAACGATATTTCACGCCATCGGTGCGGGGTATTGGGAGTAGTTTTCAACTAGCAATAACCGCGCCTCAGATAAACTTCATTGGCTACGGTACCGCCACTGCGCAAAGTCAACTTCATCACTCCAATCAACACGTACCCACCATATCAATCAAACATTATCCTCCAGCATTCATTTGTACAATCGACGTCGCCACACACACAAACAACACACCAAATATCACCATTCGACAAGTACACAAGGACAACGTTAAGATGCACACCAATATCAACATTGTCAATCGCATCTATGTCAACAAACACTGCACAACAATACTTTCAATCCGATCCGCAAATAATCACTCATACTACTTATGTGCACACTTCTAAGTAGTTAGTCGACTGACAGTGACCGAAGCGAACATTTCCCTACATTACAACACAGCAAGACATATATCAACCGAAACTATGATGCTGGTTGCAAACTCACCAGCTCACGTGCACATTCACAAATACACGCACGTATGCAGGCACGCACGAACACACACACACACACACGCACAATAACAAGTGTGTGTAAGTTGCTCCCGTGGATACTTGCAAACTACCTCAATGAGTGTCACCTCTCCAGCATTCATTGTAATATACTCAGAAAACACACCGTGAAACATCCTCGTCAGTAAGGCAATCAGTCAAGCAAATGCCCAAATGAATGCCTCACTTATGAATCATTGTACTTTGTTAGGTGAAATTTGACACCGACAGATTGCTCGCCATTTCGATAATATCCACTTGACCAGCTAGTGACCAGCTACTCGACATGAGAAAATTTGTGTGAATGTTAGTCAAGTGGGAATTCACTCAACAGAGTTGAGTACCACAAACATTTCTTCATCTCTGACAATATGTGCATTAGTGCACATTTGTGTTGACGTAGAAATCGTAGACTAAAGAAAGATGGCATGATTGGAGGATGCAAGAGAACAGACAGCTCACTAAACATGATCATATTCAACTTCGACAGAAAGAAATAACTAACGTGACAATGGAATTGCGCAACTGCAGAAACATCGTCAACAAGTTCAGTGGTATTCCTAGCAGTGTTGTTGATCAGGCAATCTCGACTTAACCTCGGTATGTATAAGAAATTTTGGGATATATTATTATTGGTCCAATTTTGTTTTAATTTATTTATTTTGCTACGTCGTGGTTAGTTATTGTTTACTATGTAACAAGAGAAATTTGTTTTTCTTTGTTATCGATTTTTTCTATCGGTAAATGGATAATAAATACTAGATATCTGTCAATAATTCAATTTGTTTTAATATTATAAATCGTCTTATTTTAATGAATCTGTATTATTTAGTTTTTATTATTTAATATATTTCAGTTTTTTAAATTATGAATTGATAGTAATAAGTTTTTATTTTATTTCATATATTATAGTAGTTATTTTGTTGAATATTAACAATAATTTAGGGTTTGTGATTAGGTTGTAATTATTTGATTATGTGGTTTAGTGTGGAATATTCAATTTGAATCCATTTTTGTTCCGGAAATTAGATTTCAGTACACAGTTTGAATAAACATGATTAAGTTTCTGAAATTATAATGCAAAAAAAAGTAACATTAATAGAACATGGTATTTTGACACAACTCTTAACTTGATGGTAAACATATCAGAATGCTTTAAAAAGGCTGTCCCAACTACAAAAATGTTTAGTGGATGAAACTTCATATACTGTTAAGCTCAACTGACCTGAGTAAAAGAGAAAGCCCTATGATTTATCCAGATTGGAAAATTGTTCAAAGCTATCACAACGTTAATGTATGCCAAAAAATCTCACTAAAAACACTCTTACTAATTAAATCTACTAAAAATATTACCATCCTCTTGTGTCAGTCATATCTCTTCATAAAAATGTATCCAACCTAGGACACAAAATTTAAGCGTTCTGATAGGTTGTTGTTCATGACTTTGCAATTAAAATTTGGTTTGCTCAACAGCACTATTTATCCTTATATATTTTCCTTTTACTTATTGATTAATTATGTGAGACGACTAAAAACGAAGACTGCAAAGGGTTAAAAATTAAGTCTCTACACATTTGGATTTTATAAATATGCTATTTCTTATATACAATCGTAAACGAATGCCCTATTTATTTCAAGTCAAGTCAATTATTGGTACATGATTTGAAGAATATAGAATGTAAACAACCTTTTACAATTTCTGACTGGTATGAACTATAGTACACATAATTTTAGAATCTTCAACTGATTTAACTATTCAACACAAATAACACAGCACCGATGGCGTTAGAAGATAGTTTTCAAAACCATATTTAATACAGACATACGTTAACTTTATTTACATACTTGAATTATGACTATTATATGAAATATATCGAGACCAAATATTGTAACGTTTCACAGCAGCGCTTAAAATATTCAATGATAATCGTTTCCTATGATTTGATAGATCACATATGATAGGTGATAAGTTAGAAACAACTGGATCAACGCATATCGGGTGTCTCTAAAGTAAAGTGAAATAATATATGATTAGACGATAATAATGTATAAGAAAAAGGAAAGAATTAGGGATAAATAAAGATTCGAGAACCAGTATTACACAATTACTTTAAATATATTTCAGAGTTAAAATGGAACATACAAAATGAATAAAAAAACTATCAATTTGAGTACATATCCTGAACCAATAATGTGTGTTTCAGAAGCACAATAAATATGGAGTAATATATTTCTTGAAATACATTAATAGATTAGCTTACTACTAAATTTTTGGATTAAATCTAAAATTACTTAAACTAGGCAAGTCGACAAGACAGTCAAAAGGTATTAACAATCTACATTTAGCTTCAATTAGTTAATTTCTAAGCACTGAATGCTAATAATTTTGTAAATCTTTATTTTCATTTAGTAACTCAGTCTAATTGAGGAGAAAGAAATTAATAAAATGACAGTACAAGAACAACCTCTTAAGAACTGTTATAAGAGCTGTTTTAAATAAACTTGCACATATTGTAAGTAAAATTAATAAGATATATGTTTAAAAAAAAGCAGAATACAAATACGATTCATCAGTGTATAGGCTGAAAAAGTCAGTCAGTCAGTTACAACATAGAACTTGGTACATGAGTACATCAGATCAAGTTGCGATGCCCGAATTTGCAGATACAGAATAAATTGTCGGGTCAAATCCCAGAGTAGGGGAAGTAGTAACAGAGTTAGGATTAATGGAGTACGTTAGAGATCGAAGATAAGATTTTAAAAAATACAATTCAGTAAAAGAAGAAAATTATGGTAAATTCAGAAGCTTAGACTTTGGAAGAAGACAAGGAATGGATGCACCTGCGCCATTGTGAACAATTTCGAGCAATGTAACCCAGTCTCGGACCATTTGTTACGAGCGTCACGCCGACCCTAACCAGGAAGTCTTCATCTATTAACATGGCTCAGCCCAACTGTCAATGACTTCATGGACTGGTGCCATGTTTTAGATTGTCCGCCCCTAGCTTTCTTTCAACCTAGACCCACACCAGGCAGCATTGCTTGTCGAGGTAGGCGGTGGTGTGGCATGCGTAACACGTCCTAACCACCTAAGCTGATGACGATAGGCAAGCCCGACCATCACGTCAAGGTAGCAGCTGTGGTCTGGCTGAAAAAGCCTGAAACTAAATGCCCAAAGGATAGTTAAATGTTGACCTAAACTTGAATGAAGGAAAGTAATGCAGACGAATGCAACTGAAAACCTTTAGATAATGCAATTCGATATCAAAAGCTACGTATTGAAAATAGAAATACATATTCAATAAGCATAATAAACGTGTCAGCGTTAAAAAAACTCGTTGTACAAAAATATGGAAGGAAAATAAAAACGAAAACGCCTACTTTTTGATATCGTTGAGAAAGTGAGGGAGATTCGCACGGGGCTCCAACGGGTATAGCAGGCAAGAGAGAGTTAGAAGACTCAATAGGGAAAATGTCAGCGGGACGCCGTAATCTATGAGCAGAACTGTCCGGTACTTTGGAAATTTCTTTGAAACTTACAGTGGAAAATGAATTCTCCTTGCATGTAGACCAAGAAGAAAGTAGAGTAGGACAGCCGTTAGCTAAATACGTAGGGTACGCAATGGGAAGGCGTACTACCTGAGTAGGTGTCCAAAGCAAAGGAACAGGAGAAAAAAAATTTGAACACGAATGAATTGATGTGGAGGATGACGTCTCGTCCAGAGGCACAGCCGGTAAGTTTGTAAGTTTTGGATTAAACTGTGAGCTTGATCTTCCAAAAGAAGGATTAGAAGAAACTGTATGTTGTGTAAAGCTACTCGACAGTTGATTCGAACGCGATGAATTAGAATAAAAGATTTTGCCCGAATTATGAGCTACAAAGGAACCTGAGAAAAAATAAATGCATCTGTGTAATAACACCATGAAAATCAGTAAGAGTTATGTCTTGAAGTAAGAAATTTTGTGTATGCTCAGAGACGTCATAATGAAAAAAACTACGATTAAAGAAAGAATTCTCAAACTGCAACGAAAGTGTGAGGAAATAAGAAAGGAGGACAAGTAGAACGTCATTTTTACTATTAGCTATAACTGTGAAAACACTACATTAAACAATAAGGCTACTCTTAATGTGAATACTGTGGTCTTCAAAAATAGGGCCAATCACAATATATGGAAAGTAATAACCTTGACAGAAGCAATCAGGATGCGCACACGTCTACCCAGTGATTACTAGTCCCCGAAGCCGGAATACAGAAAACAAGACAACCGAGTTAGCCACCAGACACAGGTTATATATATATATATATATATATATATATATATATATATATATATATATATATATATATATATAATGCAAATAAAAGGTTAGGTTGCGTAGTGTAAACGATAACAATAAAAGGCAACATATCACCTAGAGGACATGTATAAATAAGAAGTGTAACACAAACAAGCCTTCATTGGTTTCTTGTGAATGGAGTAAAATAATTAAAACGTTTTGTCTCAATAATTAAACGGACTATTGGAAACATCGAATTCGACTGAGTAAAAATCAAGGAGATATAAAGAATATGTAAGGACGGGTGGAGACTTTCAAATGCAAAATTTACTAAAATAAGAAAAAGCTTGAGGTTACGGAGAAAAA